>CM035406.1:22011149-22013649 GCA_020310875.1 Ceratopteris richardii
CCTTATAGATGAAGAATGATAAGTTGTATTTTGGTTCATGCACCACCTCCGAATTATCTATTTTAATGATATATGATATCTCATTGTTGTGATCTTTTACAAGTTAGATTGCCGATTCTAGATGACTTCTCAACAAAATGTCAGTAAATTTGAATCTTGCATCGGGTTTCTCAGGCATTTTACAACGAAAGCTTGTCGGATGCATTTACGGTCGCTATATTAAACCTTTCGGAGAGCGGACAGCTACAGAGAATGCAAGATGGATGGAAACTGAGCAACTTCCAATGCCCTTCTCGCATTCAAGCGACAAAGTTGGACCTCACAAGCTCTCAGGGTCTGTTTGTTTTCCTAGGGTCGGCCTTGGGTTTGGTAATACTTTACTTCATGGTGAGGCACGGCATCCTTCCCAATTGGAAACGTGCATATGAGCGATTGAGAAGACGTGACTACATTAGCGAAAATGAGGATCCAAGCGCCCATCCATCATCAAGGCGACCTGCTCGAGCGACTGGACATGATCTTTTGCCGTTTGAGATGCACTAAGCTCCATGTAAAATATGATCCGTGTGTGATAGATTTAATGACTCGTACCTGCTTGCTCGATCCACGTTTGAACTTGGAATTTGAAGCTGCTACCTGTTCAGGCTACTACTTGGAATGTATTGAGGATTTATGGTGATCGCTAAACTTTGAAATCTGGCCTTCATTACACTGATCAATTCATAATGAAATCTGGTGACTAAAGGATTCTACAGGCAATCAATTCAGCTGATCACATAAGCACGCTTTCTTACTTGATTGGAAAGGGCAAACACTTCAGCCGATCGAACATTACGGACAATTCTTACCTTCTCAGAGTTGTAGCTGAGAATCCTCATGCAGCAAAGAAGCAAAATTCAGTGCCATTCAATGTAATCATGCACAGTAATCCCCTGTGGTATCTTTATCTTTATATATGTCTCACATGCGCACCTAGAACTATTAATTGTACATCTAATTCGCTAAAATACTTGTAGACAGAAACGATGCAGTCTCTTGGAAGAGATACTTCATGTTCTTGGGAAAGTATGTGTGTATGTGTGTGTGTGTGCGCGTATGTGTGTGTGGGGGGGGGTGGTGTGTGTGTGTGAGAGAGAGAGAGAGATTAACATTCACGATACCGAATTCATTCCATGGGACAAATAGATACATCCATTGCATTCCACTTTGGCCATTATAAGATTTTACATTAGTTTTTTAATATAAAGGAAGTTCCGCATTAGCCTACTCTCCCGGACTTGAATTAAATAAAGAAAAGTACAAGAGAAGGGGACTAGTGCCCACGGGACCCCCCAAATCCCACAAAGCAGGGGAAGCTTTTACATAGCTTAGATGACATTACAATGAAGGTTAATTACCCTCTCATCACCCTCATGTGGGGCCCACTTGGGTTTGAGCTTGTTATCGATCAAAAGGAGTACTTGATGATGCCTAAAGGGGGGGGATTTTTTACTGTTGACAATCCTTTTGCCAAGGAGGAACAGCGATTTCTCAATTGACCACTCCTTGGGGGAGTCACCGAAGTTGAAAGCACATCTTTCTCGCCAGATTTTCCATAGGACCTCCCCTCTGATGGCGTTCCAGAGAGTCGCGGAGCAGCCGATCGCTTCTCCCAGCAGGGCTTGCTGTCAACTGAGACGTTTTTGAAGTCTAATTCTCTTTCCAACCACCTGCCAGAGTCTGTTGGAGTTGGGGCAGGTAAAGAAGATGTGTGAAACATCTTCGATAGACCGGTAGCAGCGTTTGCACCAGGGAGGGATCCCACAAATTTTGCTAGCCTTAAGGTTGGTCCAGATTCCATGATGAAGAATTTTCCATAAGAGGACAGACTTTTTGATTTCTATGAGGGGGTGCCAGATAGCCATGAACTTCATGTCCCACCGAAGCCGCGTCCATGACAGGCACCACTTTTTGTTGAGGTTAACCTGATAGTCGATCGTTTCTTTGATGTTCGGGATTTTTGATAGGCTATTCCCATTGTGCCATTTGAGACCAAGCGAGCTCGACATGTCGTGTCCCATAAGAAGGCGAACTTTGTGTCGGTCCCAGGCGAGACATCTGCTTTGCAAAGTGTTCCATTCTTCATGCGAAATGTTGATGCTAGGGTCAATATCCTCAAAGTTGATCCAGCAGTTGGTGTCTTGTTTCCAGAGATGTTTCCATTTTTTGAAGCCTTTGTTCCATAGCTTCTTGGCATTTTGAATGTTCCAAGATTCCACACTCCGGATGCCATGGATCAGAAACCAGATAGAGTCATTTTGTCTGATACCGGCAGCCCACTTCCAGTCTTCACTTATTCTTGTGAAGCTTTTGACTTTATTCCAACTCTTCCAAAGGGAGCACACCAGATTAGAGCCTTTCGGGAAGACGGGGATCGGGGAAAACAGCAAGGTCAAGATGTCAAGATTCTTCCAATTTTACATTAGTTTTGTTACAAGGGTGCTTTATAACATTAAAAGGA